>WOVY01005734.1:0-16287 GCA_013436015.1 Rhipicephalus annulatus
TTGGTTAAGCAATGAATGTCCACCTGATAACATTTTCTAAAAGGTCTTTGTTTGCAACTTCCAAGGTCCGGGGAGATAACATGGTCATTCGGACAGCAGCTGTTATCTGCTGTGATGATTGTGTCTGGTGTTGTCAACTTGCGTGCAAATCTATTCTGCTGAATACAAAACAGTTGAACGGATACTATGTCTGTTCTTGCGTTTTTTTTAAGAAAGGAACTATTCTCGAAGTAAAAGATTTTGCAGGAGTGGCCTGGGCTAGAGTTGCCACGATCTGGTCTGTTGGCAGCGTCTCTTCCCCAAAGAGGAACTCTAGTTATTGTCATAAAGGGAAATCTGTGAGCAAGTAGACATCGTTTGATATCGTCAGGGATTTACTGCCAGACTTCATGGATTGCGTTATCGAAGGCATACCCAGCAGATCACAAAACTTTGGCTGACTTCAACTGGCAGAGTCTTTTAGATTGGGCACCGAATGGAAAAGTTCAAAGAGTGCATCGATGAGGTTTGCTGATTAATTTTTTTCACAAGGCTGGCAAGGCCACTTTTAGAAAGACCTTTTGCATAGAACCTAATGGAAATTCTGGCTTTTGTATTAGTGTGTCCCATGGCTCGAAGGCATTCTTCCACCGAGGTACATCCGGCAATTCATGTTGCTTTCTGAAAACATGTACAAGCAGCTGAAGGAAACTGTTGAGGAGTCCGATACCTTTATTGCTCGGAGATTGTTGCAGGGGTTCGTTCGGGAGGTTTCATACCACATGCTGAAGCCACTGAGCCTTTCAATGTCCATCAGCTTCTTCAATTTGTGAAATATGATGTGGTAAAATATTTCCGAATGTGGCTCTTCCTTCGCCTTTTTATCCTAATCAACTACTGTCCGCTTTCCCAAGAAAGTATGTGCATGTATAAGATCTCTATATCTTCATGTAGTTGTCTTCTTCCTCTTTTGTGTCATCGATGGTACAGTACAAACACATGTACATTAACATATATTTATTTATATTTAGATTGCACAATGGATGCATCTGCTACCAAAGACAACATGGGGATCTACAAACTACTCAAAACACATTTGCCTAAGACTTTCCAAATTTAATTTGTGCACCTGTAACGACACTGGGAATGTCATCATTCTTTAGATCATCTGCATTACGTACAATAAGGGCATACTTAATAGCACCTTAAAACAGTGTATAGTACAGAGTGAACTTATTTATTTCACTGCCACTTCCCTAAAAACATTTTGCTTTCAATATAATTTTGTAGTATGATATGTAGCAATATTGTCCCGGGATCGTGACGTGCCCGAAAACAGGAGACTTCGTGTTGGGATTTAACTGTTTATTTGAGTGAACCTGTGCCCAGTAAACGGAAAGTCCAATTACAGCAGCAGTCTTGCACAGATAGCAGTCTCGGACTGATAGCGGCGAACGGAGCGTCGGCCTTCGATCAACAACTGACAAGCGGCCAAGCGCGTCGGCATTTATACCCTTGCCGTCGAATGTTCTAGCGGTATCGCTGGCGGTGGCGTAGGTTCCAGAAAATCTGTACCGTTCGCACAGTGGGCGTGATCTTATCGAAATGATCTACTACAGTCTGGAACCTTCTCGAAAAGTGCAGGCGCTGTTTGCGCTTAGAATCGTGTGGTGTTTTGGACAATAACAAAAATTGGGAATTGGAACGTGGCAATATATGATGTATATATCGCGTCACAAGACGATAGTAACACTTGATGTTCTTACAGCACTGTAGGTTGCTTTAGGTAATACGTGTTACATCTACACAATGTACACAGGCAGCAAAAGAATACAACAGCAATGTTAGTTGGATCCCAGATGCAGGGTTTGCAAATACAGTACTGTAGTGCCATGCCGTTATTAGTTCTTTTACGGGTTTGTCTTACAGATGCTGGGCAAAAAACGTTTAAGATATGTTGTACATGTTTCCTGGCTCCTGTGTGTTGAGTGTATACAAACACAAAATACCAAGAAGCTAAAGAGCATTGACACAATGATTGGAAGAGCTATGTTATAAGTAAACTCACTATCAGTTCACTCAGACTGAGCCACGAGTGTGAGTGCATTGGACTCAGTATTTTCGGTTAGTGAGTCTGGCTGAGGAAAATGTGAGAGTCGAAGCCAGAGTCCATTTTGTTGAAAAAAAAAATCTTAGTCCAAGTAAGCCGCAAGCACTACCAGTACACGTCACAACCAGAATACACCACACCAGTGTCGTTTTCCCACCAGAACACATCCTACCCTCAACACACCATACTTGCTCCGCACACCCACAAGTATACACCCTACTGGGTCGAATTTCACATTAGTAAACAACCCAGCAGAACACATTCACACCAGAACACAACACGATGTGATGGCGTTTTTACGAAAACACGTCCACCAGAACACAATCACACCAGAACACACCACGACGGGTTTACTTTCCCGCCAAAACCTAGGACACCCGGCTGAATTATTCACCAGAACACACCAGCGTGTTCTGCTGCTTCGACCAGACAACATTAGAACACACCAAAAACGCTCTGGCGAGTTTGTCAACTGGGACTGGTGCCGGCTTGCTGGTGGCGGTCTGCTGGCGCTGGTCTTCAGGCAGTAGCTGAGAGGCACTTATCTGCCGGTAACTGCCTGCTGGTACTAAGCCTGTTGGCGTTGCATTTGGCATACGAACCAGTGTAATCCACCTTTTCGTCAACCCTCCCACTCGCGGCATGAGAAATGAATAAAGCTGGGATGAACCATTTCATTGCGATATTGGAGATGCTGTTATGATATGGTTGCTACTATAACAACAACACCGAAAATTACACAAAAAAACGTTACCTAACGCGTAAAATAAAAAATAGAATATCTCAGTGCGCAAAAAAGGCACATTGATTTATGTCCGTTTCTTTGCATGTATCCAAGGTTTTTTCTGATGAACTTGAATTGTTGGCAGCTTCTTCGGTAGGTGTCTCACTGCTTTACACCAAAAAATAAGGCTACACAAAACAAAACGAATCAATATTGCTTTCAATTTTTTCTATCATATTCTTGTTGCTAAACCCCGCGCCAGTAGTTACCAGGGTCCAGTGCGATTCCAGATTATAGGCTCAGTATCGCGCTGGAAACTCGGACGTTGGAGCGAAATAACAAAAGGAGGTACTGAGTACACAGCGCAGAACACGTTTACAGCGTTAAAACTGGGCGCGTAGTCACCATAAAATTTTTAATATAAAAGAAGTGATATAGAACGCACGGATGCAAAACTGAAAAAAAAGCAATAAGAACACCACCTAGAAGATCTCAACTCGCTACATCCTGATTCTTACCCTCGCTAACTCCTGATTACTACACCACACCAAAACCCGTTAGATGCTAGCAAAATCAATATTTATCCAATGTACTTCCTGCTTAACTTCATGTTTAACTGTCGAATAGGTAACAAAGACGCAATATTCCTTTACAATTAACAACTGCGTCCTTATTCGATACTATTTACCGGCTGCCGGGCATCAACATTCGCATATTGGCAAATCATGTAGTTCAATGAGGAATGCACATCTTACCTCCAAAAGATATCAAATTGCCTGTAGATGCAGCCACACAGTGCCAGCTGTTAGTGCATATTTCTGTTTTGACAGCCGTTTCTCACTCTTGCGAAGGAATGGTCACTCTTGCGAATGGCGTTTTGTGTGGAGCGACACCATGAACACAAGCTAACGGGGGGTTTAGACCTTTGCGACTCCAAGCTGTGCGTGGCTTTTCTGTGTCCGGAGGAAAGGTGTCCTGGGGCTTCAGCCGACACGGAGTGATTGGACCTTTGAAACCTCCCGGCAGAGACACACACTCTTTTGCTCTGGCTTCGCGTAGATGGTGCCAATAGGTTGATCCACCCAGGCGGAAGCAGCAGTCAAATTTTCCTATCTCTGTCTTCCTACATCTCCGACATTTCTCTTTTTCAATTTTTTCACTCATCTCCTCATTTTAGTTTACTTGCATCTTCTAGGCAGCAAGCGTTAACCTTGTGTATGTGCCCTCTCTTATTCACATAATATTGGGTTAAGTGTCTTTGTACAGCTCGCGCTGGCATGCCTTTTTATTTATGCTCTGGCGTCCTCATGTTGGGCTCCGTGGTGGGCTGGCATGGCTGCTGAATTTTCATATATTTATGGCCTCTTTTCTACTTCTCAAGCTGTCTGATCAACCTCTGTCTAGCTGGGGTGCCCTGAAGGTGTCCTGAATATCTTCCTAAACCCAAACAAATTTTTCCTCACTTCCTTGTGATTCACTGTGAAACGCAAAGGAACGCAAGAGCAATCTCTTCATTTGTCCTATCAAAATGCCCCACCAATAGCCTTGGTACCGCTTATCAGGCAACACGAATGGCTAGTGGCGACCTTGTTCTCGAAGTACAAAATAAGGTTCAGTACAGAAATCTCTCAAAACGAACCTCTTTCGGAATCGCACCTGTATCTGTTACACTGCACCATTCCCTGATCATTTCTCGAGGCGTACTGTCTGATCAAGACCTAATCGTCCTCACAGAGTGTGATCTCTTTGAGAGCTGGAACGAACAACACGTAACGCATGTTCAGATAAATAAGATCAGCCGTGACAACAAAAATACCGACAAAGCACCGCGTCCTTAAGTTCTGCACAAACACACTGTCAGAATACATCCAAATAGGCTACTTGAAATTGAAAGTCTGACCCTAAATCACGAACCCCTTATGTTGTTTTAGGTGCCAGCGTTTCGGCCGCAGCTCTCAGAGCTGCCGTGGCCGTCAAACCTGTGCAAAGAGTAGTTTGCGTGAACATGCTAAGAACAACTATGAAGAAGGAACTCTTACTGCGCAACCTGCAACGTTGGACACCCCGCTTACTCTCGCACATGTGCTACGTGAAAACACGAATAAGAAATACTTACGCTCAAATTAAATAAAAAAAACCCTCATTTAGGAAGGTGTCTGCCTTTGTGGGATTCTTCATTTGCAGAGGTGGCACGAAAGGGAGCAGTGCCACCCAAATCTGTGGCACCCGCACGTACCACACAGAATGGACTGGCGACAGCACAATCACCCCTCAGCGGAAGTAGCACAGGTACTTCCACCACCAAAAGGCTTGCAGGCTTCCGGACCTGAAGTTCCAGGGCATTTTCTCTCGACAGATATAGCCATAAAACTTTCATGCCCACACGTGTGAGCCGCGAGTGGACATCGAGCACCTCGTCCGAGTTGATAGGCACAAAAGCGAGTCCTCCGGTATCTTCGGTGCCGAAAGACAAGTGCAGCTCTTTCGAGCATGCCAGAAAGTCATGAACCATCATCCACGAGCCTGACAATGTCTCCTGACATAACACAATATTTTTTAGTACGCACAGCACTTATTTACACTCATAGTGGATACACAAATATTACAATGGAACGCCAGAGAACTGCTTAAAAACCTCGACAATATCTAGGAACTCTTACAAAAACTTCCCCCAAAAGTGTTGTGTGTACAAGAGACGCACCTAAATTTCAAGAACCCCTACTTTCTACGTCAATGTGTAATATTCAGAAAGGACTGCAATGACGCTGAAGATTCGTCTCGTAGTGTGGTCATTATAGATGATCAGGGCATAGCATTTAGAAAACTACCACTACAAGCTTACCTTGAAGAAGTGGCTGTTCCTGTCACTGTGAATTCCTGTCATTGATAATTCCTGTCACTGTGAATTCCTGTCGCAGTGAACTCTTGTCACTGATAGATGAACCATTACAAGCATAAGTGACCCTTGGGGACTTCAGTGTACATAATGGTCTATGGGACGGCTCTCGCTGCGATGCACAAGGTCGTCTACTCGAACACTTCCCCTTTTCTTCGGGCGAGTGTGTATTAAATAGGAAAGAGCCAACCTACTTGAGCCTCGCCACAAATACCTACTCATGCATAGATCTTAGCAATAACTCCCCACCGCTTGTACCCCTGCTTCAATTGAAAGTGATCACCAGTTTGTTTTGGAAATGACCACTTTTTGATCATTCTAAGTACACCAATAGAGAAATGTCTTTCACGTGTTCCCAGATGTGAGACAGACATAGCGGACGGAGGAAATTTCAGAAAAGCCACTCGCTTGAGTTGGTAGCCCTTATGCCAATGAAGTATACATGCAGCTGTAACTTTTTGACAGCACTTTTTATTGATGCTGCAACAAAGCTAATCCAACAAATTGAATTGTCCACCAGGTGGCACGTCCCTAGTAAGAACAGTGATTGTCGGAATGAACGTATTAAGCGAAATAAAGCATGGAGGCTGCTTGGAGACTCTCCGACAGAAAAGAATCTTAAAACATTTAAAACATAAAGTATCAAGGCAAAACGACGCACCAACAGGCCAGAAGGAAAAGTTGGCATTAGTTTATATCAGACATCAATTCACATACACAGAAGGTGAAAGCCTGGAACAAAGTTAGGAAAATAGCTTGAAGACAAGTACATTCACTTGTTCTCGTAAACACACAAAGTGACAGCTGCGAAGATCAAGCAAACTACCTCAGCGGGCACTTCGAACAAGTGTCCAGCTCGTCACGCTATAGTGAATCTTTCCAAGAGATACAAAAAAAATAATTAGGAAGCAGATATTAGAACACAAATGTACAAAACACGAAGCATACAACCAAGCTTTCCGCTTAGCTGAGCTTCAAACATCACTAAATTCCTGAAGTCATTCCGCCCAAGGTTCTGATCGTGAGGTGTACGAAAAGTTGAAAAACCCACCAATCTTAACGCACAACATTCTACTTTGCTTGTACAATGTTACCTTGTTTTCTGGTGCTATCACTACTTCCTGGAAAAAGGCTATAGGTATTCTCATTTTTAAAGAGGGCAACAATCTTTCCTCAGTTTTGTGTTAAAGGCCTATTGCATTTACAAGCTCCTTGTGCAAATGTTTCAATAAAATGATAAACTGCCAACTTGTAAATTTCCTTGAAGCGAATAATTTGCTCGACCCATTTTATTGCAGATTTAGTGAGGGTAGATCAACCACCACCCTTCTTGTTCACATCGAAGTATTGATCAGAGAGGCTTTCGTCCACAAATAACATTTCCTATTTTTTCTATCTATGTTCCTCGATATTGAAAAGGCTTATGATACAACACGGCGCTTTGGTATAAAAACTGACCTATCCACATTGGCGTGCTAGGCAGAATGTTTACCATGATCGAAAGTTACTTGTCAAAGCGAACAGTTCGTGTCCGAGTGGGCATTGTTTTTTCGCAAGCATTTGGCCAGGAAACAGGAGTACTGCAATGTTGTGTAACTAAGCTGCACACTTTTTATTTTGAAATAGAATTTTTAGCACTTCTCCATTCCTCACAATATGTTTTACTGTTCATACGTCGATAACGTCCAGCTTGAATTCAGGTCTTGAAAAGTGGCCATCTGTGAGATACAGGTTCGCTTTGCTTTGAAAAAAGTCTTCATTTGTGCAAATGAAAATGGGTTACAACTGAATGCACAGAAAAGGAAGTGTCTTTTGTTCTCCTGGAAGAGAGGCATTCATTCCAAAACCGATATTCGACTGCACGGGCAACGTCTTTTTGTTACAACTTAACACAAATGCTTAGGCCTAATCTTGGACGCCAAGCTAAACTTGATACCACACAAGTGTCTAAAAACAAGTGCATAAAAGCCATGAATGTTCTAAATGTGTTGTGACGCACTATGTGAAGAAGTGACAAGAAGTGTCTGATCAATTTGTATACAAGTCTCATAAATACACACCTAGACTATGGGGTAATAGCTAATCAGTCTGCGACACCTACTGCCCTTAAAATGCTTGACCTACTACATCATCCTTCTTGCATCCTTCTTCACGGAAAATTTGAATATTTCATTAGGGAGCACTATGGTGACAACTGATTATCTGTAAATTTCTTCCAGGATGCTTATATATGTTTATGGACGCCCTGATTCCTCGGCTTTTTCATGACTCCGGATATCTCCAAAGAATGAAATGTCTTCTCTTATTTTATGAATGAAATATTTAGTGGTTGGGTTTATTTTGACCATTTCTCCAGTAAAGTATATACAATTTGCTAGAGCTGCTTCAGGTGACCTTAAGGGTAGAGTGGGGGGCAGTGTATTCCGCGCTGATGTTTTACCACTGCTTCTTGAGCTCTCGCCTCCGGGCTTGTTAGCTCTCTAAAGCATACAATGACAGCCCAAGGTCGTGCACTGCCTTCGCAGCAGCACGTTGTTGCTGGCGTTTTCGCTTCACCTTACAGGAGTGAAAGCTCTTTCAAGATCGTTTTTAATCAATACAAAAAGAGTGTGTGGTCTGTAAAGCACTTATTTGTCATCGTCATTGCCTTGGTCTATTGTTGGCACCTTGCGTGAGCTCCGCTTACTAACGAACAATGCGCAGCGGCCCTGCCCAGGTCCTAAGAGGTTCCTAACTAAAATTGGCAAGCGTTAGAGAGAAATATAATAAAATGACAAATGCAGATACCATTCTTGTATCTTCGTCATGCTCGCCTACCCCGAATGAAACTCCCCGAAAGGTGTTGTGTTGCACCTGCTTTTCGCGTCGTGAGCTATATTGAAAGAGGACTTTGTGAAGTCAACTCTACATGGTTGATCTTTGTTGTAGCTGTCATATCAAAAAAATAAAAATTATATTATTGCCTATTTTGTCACATCCACCCGTTACGTTCTGCTAGATGTTTGTTTAACTTGATATGATGGTTTACAGCGTGTGATTTGCACAAACCTGATTGGGTGAATTTGTCATTCAGTGAAAGCGTGCCGATATTTTACACCCGTATGGCACATTATATCACTTGGACGCACAGCCACTGTGTTGCTGTTTGTTACACTTCCCTTCGCTTTGGAGTCAGTAATGGTTTATTATTGCGAATACAAGAAACTTCTGGTAGATACGTCGGGCTAATAAACATATCATATTTTGTGTTGGAGCTATGTGCGGAGGTATTGAAAATCAGCATACCACACAAAAAAATTCTCTCGCAGATTATGCGCTATGAGTACGTTTTAACAATGGACTGAAATACAATTGACGAGAGTATTTCCAACGACATTCATTTTAGTCTGATATATCTACTGAAGTAATACATCTCTTGGTGCATGCCGTGCACATGAACTATGCTTGTGGGCACTCCTAGCCAAGGTAATAAGCAATGACGCATGTCAGTGGAATTGTATATCGCCTTTATTTTTTCGGTATATCATTACTTTTAAATCAACCATTCCAGCGGATGGGCAGACGTATTCAGAGAGTGTGTCACTGATCCATGTTTATGCCTATATTCTCTTCAAGGAGAAATACTTCAAGTTTCTTTGGAAGATTTACACCTTTCTTGTTATACGAAAGGTTTCCGAATAAAATGAGATCACTCTTGAAGGAGTACACCATCTGTTACTGCATAGATGACTACTGATACCACATTAGCTCCAGGCGATTTATATTTGGTATTTATGTGTTGATGACTGTGCCACGATGTGATGATGAGCAGCCAGCTGCGGCGCAGAGTGTAGGGGAATCATATCGTTTTATGGACACTCAACTGAAAGCTGAGTCACCCCTAACAAAGAACTCTCACCAGAGCTGTTCTTGAATGACCTTGTCTTGTAGTACATGTCAAGAATAAATTTTTCCATGCATCGTTAGTTAATAAAACACATGTTCATCCCCGGCCTGCTTCGTGCTCAAAACTCTACGCTTCTAGTTGGCTACTTCTACAAACAAAGAAAACACGCATATAAGCAGATCACTAACGAAAATTTCACTTCATAATTGTTTATTATCAATAGGAAAAACTTCCAATTCTAATATTTAGGTAAGTTAATAAATTTACCAAACTTAGGATGCCGGAGGTACAAAATTTTCTTTAAGCAAAAAAAAAAACACGGGCTACTCAAGTAAACAGTATTGTAATAAAGCAATGTCTTCCAACATTCCAATATATTCGGCGTTCTGCGAGCCTATATTTTTCCGTCGCCGACATTGTAGAACATAACCTCAATTGATAACTTGTTTCTGGCTCGGCTAAGTGAAAAGCACAACCCGCAGGGGCGTCTGCGCAAGAAGGCGTTTGGTGTGTAGCGACAACACGGCCTCGAGCTAACGGAGGTGGGGTTTCGGCTCCTTTCCACGCCTAGCCGTGCGTGGCATTGTCATGACCGGGAAAAACGAGAACCTTGAGGTTGAGCCGACGCCGGGTGATTAGACCATTAAGGCCCCCCCGTTTGAGGCAACACACCTCTTTTTCCTTGGATTCACGTAGACGGCACCCCTGGGCTGACAGACCCAGCAGAAATCGGCAGTCACATTTTCCTATTCCTACTGAAACGTTCCGTATGATGCGGAGACCTCAAGTACAGAATTATTGGAATATGGAAGGCGTATGATGCGGACTCCGCATAAGACGTATGATGCGGACTCCGCATCTTATGGAAAGACGTATCATGCGGAAATTACTGAAATGTCTGCATGTTACGTCTGAATCTAGCGCAAAGCAATATAATGTGTAAATTGAATAGACGTCCACATCTTGAGTACATGCAATACTGTGCACAAATCACAATATCTCATCAATGTGCATGATGAGGGATTGAATCATCGGCATCGTTCTAATTGTCGTAATGCGGAAGCAAAATTACTTTTTAAATAAAATACATTACAAAACTACTAAATTAACATGCTAGCGATCATAAATGGTGGTTACCTTGCAACAGAATAATGCAGTGTTCTATGCAAGACTTAAAGAACTTATAAAGTTATTATCAATAGAGAAGCATTAACATACACATCAGCCCTGCTACAATCAATATATTTTTTATTTGTCTGTATGCTCCAGCTGTGAATAGTGACATTGCAGTTTTGATGGTAAACAATTAAATGAGGTGACTGCACCGTAATTTCACGAGCTCCACCTAAGCCACAGGATGCTGGCACAAAACACAATGTAACAGCAATTTTAGAACGAAATGTTTAAACATAAATAATAATCATAGCACTGTGAAAGTGTGGCGCTGTGTTTATCTCATGAATGCCTTGTGGAGATCGGCGAAATGCTGCTTGAGGCGCCGGCACCACTGTAAATTTGGAAGGTCACTGCCATAGAACTTATGTGTCCTTCATAGGCACCTGGAAATGAAAATAATTGGCACAAATAATGTCAGAGACACATGTTAGCACATTAGTTCACATGCACAAGAAATATAACACACAGAATGAAATTAAAAATGTAAGGCACACAATCCTTCATGTTATGCATATGTGAATAATAGAAGGAATGAGTGTATAAATTAGTTCTGCCACATCAAAGAAAACAGCATGCTTATCACAGTGAAAATAACTAGGTTGTCACAATTTTCAATGGTAGAAATAATCGATTAATATGTCCTTATAAAATTATGATTTAAATGCTTCCTGCACAGTAAAACTTTAGGAACTGCAAGTGAAAGCTCTCAATGTACATTTAAAAGTGTGTGCATGTACATCTGCTGCCTTTATACTATACAGTTTGTGCACAAAATTGGCATCTTGAACAATTTTGAGAGTTAAACCTATGCAACTTATGAAGGTTAAAATCACCATGAAAGCAAGCAGGACCAGGGAGGTGCCATTAAAAATCTCTGCAAGCCAGATAACTATAACTAAACTGCACACATATAGGGGAGCAAGAGTAACAGAAATCCGGCTGCTGACCCGCAGGTCGCGGTATCAAATCCTGGCTCCATTTCCAAGGGATGCAGAAATGCTGTAGGCACGTGTGCTCAGATTTGGGTGTACGTTAAAGAACCCCAAGTGGTCGAAGTTTCCAGTGCCCTCCACTACGGCGTCTCTCATAATCATATAGTGGTTTTCGGACGTGAAACCCCACATATAAATCAAGAATAACAGAAATAAACTGCCAAAAGAAAAGTTCCGTGCATGTGCTATCTGTAAGTGCTTACACCTTACTACATACAGCATGCTCATTCCATTTTAAATACCGATATTGAAAATAACTGCTCTATTAGGAATGTAAAAGGTAAGGTAGAACTGAACGACTCTACAAAAAGTGACCCTATTATGACATCGCGTTTTCTTATAAAATAATTGACTAAGACTCTGAAATATCATTATGCAAGGAAAAAATCTTCAAAAGAACAATCAAGTTTGAAGTCATAATTTTTAATATGGCTTCTATGACTATAACCAAGAAATCGACCTCAACATGGCTAATGTTAGTTTTTAAGGCCTATGTTCACTACACAATGAACTATACCACAAAAAGCACAGCGTTCAGGCAAAGCACCACACAAAAAAAGAAAGCAGTCTTTTTTGTTATTACCTACAATGCCTTTAAAATGGTATTTTTACCTCTACTTTCCGCTTTTTATCTAAGTAACTGGTGTGAAACAAGTTAGCTGAAAATGCACTGTGCCTCCAAAACCTGTTGGTTGTATCTGAATTTATAAAAAATAGTGAAGCTTGCACTAAATTAAACTTCAAAAGCATTGGAACAGCAAGACTGCATGACCCTAAGGACTACTTTGGTTACTTGTGTTTTGTTTCTGGGCCTAAGCATAAAGACAAGGGCTTAACTGAATTGCTGCTAACAAACAAATGCTTTCGAAATTGCCGAGCGTCAAAGGATGCTCAGCCATTTGTTGTTTTTCGCACTGGGCTATTCTACGCCATACATACAAACCATACTGCCTGGCGACCATCACAGATGTATAGTTTAAAAAATGATGGTAATTTACTCTTCTGAAAATAGTTATTTGCAGAAATGTTTTGAAGAGAAAAAAGTAGTGGTCGCGTGGGTACCTTCAGAATTTCGCAGAATGTCGTGCGGGTGTTATTTGTGAGAAAAAGTTCAATGTACCGCTTTTTCTTGCCATATCAAATTTGATCTACATATTAAGTAAAGGTGCTTCCTAAAGTATTTGAAGCCGAGTAACATTAGTGCAAATTTTTTGCTACATAGGCTTTGAAAAATTCAGCGAAACTGTTTATCGTTTGAATTTCTTGTATGGCAATACTCCACTTTGTATGAATATTTGAGCCACAAATACTCACTGCACAGAAGTTATATTTCACGAAAAAAAATTATGTTAGGTCCACATTACAAATATCACTATATAATCGTTTTTGTCCTCATTGAGGTGCAAATTGAGCTGTAAGTTTATCTAATTGAAAATTACTTTTATGTGTAAGTTGAAAGCAAATAAACAGTTCTTGTTATATGGCAAGTGTTATCATTACAATTTTGGTTTAAATGACGAAAATGATTTTTGAAGTCTCCTACTGAGGACCATAGGGAACTTCGGAACGGAAGCTGTCGTATATCAAATGCAGAAAACAGCCATCATAAGAAAACTTAGAAAATTCATTTCATCTTTCAGACAAAGTTTAATCACATAACTTGCCATATAAAGAGAACTGCTTCCTTGCTTTTGATGTGGCGAAAAAATTGCACTAATTTTACTGAGCTTCAAGCACTACACACAATCACTTTTACTTAATACCTAGACCGAATTTGGTGTAGAAGAGGCAGTATTTTTGAAACAATTTTTACTTTTTACAAACAACACCCAGACGACATCCTGAGAAGTCCAGAAGGCACCAACGTGGCCTATTATTTTGTTCTCTGCGATATATTTTAGCATTTTGCTGTTTTCAATACAGTAAACGAGCACAATACTTTTTTTCAGAACACATTTAGGACGGCTGGCAAAATTGCTGGGATGTTTGATGCGTAATTGCCTCACTGCCAGCATATATTCTTCCGAAGCTCAAGCTATCACCTCTCTGTTACTGCCTCCCTCATATACAATGCCTGCATAGGAAAGAAAAAAAAGGCAGGTCCGACAAAGTTCACAAGGCAAGATATTTTCATGTTGGATAAATTCATTACCATAAACAGCAGCAAAATAACATTGATTTTGAGTAGTACAAGACACAAGCTATATACCAGCATACTAAGAGCCCAGCACAAACTTTTCGTTTGGACATGTGTGGTGACAGACAGGAAGCACTTATTGCAAGACTGATCAGTCTGTAATTAACTGAATGAAGTGCAATGCAATGTTCAATCCAACACCACATAGGCATCTTTGCTATAGCAAAGCCATGTGTCATTGATTCATGCACTAGATGGGACAATGCAAATGTAACAAAAAGGTGAAAAAAGAAAACAAGGAAAAAAAGAAAACGGGGGATGCAAAGTAGGAGAAGTGTAGCACTACTTTTACTTTGCATTCCCCTTTTCTTTCTTCTTTTTCTTCTTTTCTATCATTTATCTTTTTTGCTTCCCTTACCCCCAATCTCCGACAGGAGAACACTTTGTATCAGCGCAACCTAACTTGAAAAGAAGCAAGGGCTGCACTCTTCTGCATTACAGTTTTTTTCCAGACAAACATTTTCAACAGGCACACACGCCTACACCAAAAGATGATGTCATTACTGACCCTATTTAAACTAACACGCCAAGGATGACAAGGTGACTTCTAAAAAATAGGTCCTCCTATCGCAACATCGGCCAGCCTGTCTGAAGCGGTTCTACTGTTCACCCTGTTACCCCACTAGATGTTTCCATCTGTCGACTCACATCTTCATTTTGGATACCACTAAGACGAGCTTACATTGATGAATACGCACGAAAGTTTAGTGATGTATCATGTATCAGATTAAGCAACTCTGTTAAAAATTATTGATAGCTTGCTTCCAGGCTTTTTATGCTGTAGCCTGAAACTTCGTAATGTCTTCTATGCACATGAACCAGATTGACAACGTAATGCACAACATGCTTAAGAATACTGCGAGGAACATGTTTACGGACAAAACGACCAGCCACCCAAATTTTTCGCTGTACATGTTTATAAAATGTTCATGTACCCCAAACGAGGTGCTTATGATACAAGCCGAAAAAACCTACAAGTAGGGCCTTGGAGCCTTCTGGAAGTAGACGTGTTGCATTTTTTCTGTAGAGGGCTTTACACCCATAAGTGAGGAACAAAACTCGTGTATAATGAAGAATGTTTGGCAGCTATCAGTAACGTAGCTTCTGTGATTGTGCAGTAACTCCAACAGGACCAGTGCGAAAATTGGCATTACTTGGCTAGACTAATGTCCAAACATGCCTGCCCGGCTCCCTCTAGCCATCCTGGCTGAATCTGACACATGACTTCTTAACTGCTGGCTGGACAAAAACAAAACCACTGAAGCACTCACAATACACAGTGTGAAGTTCTTCTGGAGTGGTCAACTTCGTCTTCTGCGAGGAAAGAGCAGCACAGTGTACTGATAAGGCACTCCTTGCAATGGTTTTCAATTCCACACAGTGACCTTGCTGTTCCTGTCGAAGAGAGCTTCGGGAGCTTGGAGGGTGCTTGCTCTTTCAGGGGGCTGCTGCCGCTCCTCGTTTTCTGCTCAAGGTCAACCTGCACAAAGTTGTAGACGAGGCTTTAAGAGTTGTATATAATGATATACAAATTTTCGCTGAACATACATTTCCTCGTGGCACACTGAGGAATTTCTTATAAAACTTAAGGCCTCGCATATGCAAACATTTACAATCGATCCGAAGATGCACTCGACTCTAAAGGAGCAAGTTTGTTATGTAGTGTATATAAAGAAAGGTCATTCAGCACAACCACAACTACAGTTGCACACGAAAAACGACATTTTACACGATCCTGTTTATTTACATGGTCCATTTTATTTTATTTACGCGGTCCATTTCCACGGTCCTGTTTACACGATCTGGTCTGCATGAACTTTTGAACCGGGCACCATATAGGTTGGAAAGACACACACAGAGTTTGAGACAAACCTAGTTTCCCGTGCAGCACCCTACTTGCACTATAACAAGACATCTCAATGTAGTTAGTTGGTCAGAACGAGGTGAAAACAGCTCGCACTTGAAAAGCACGGGCAGAAGGAATGACGCCTACACCCTGTGCTCCCAGTACATTCTCATTGAGGGTGCAGTTTTCACCTTATACTTATGCAAATTCGCATTTATAACATTGTTCGCTGCATAATTTTTGTGGCGTTAAAGTGTGGTGATAACGTCATGTGTATCCCATGTAATTTATAAAAATAGAATACAAGATAGCTTGATTCAAAAATAACAAAGTGCATCCAGCGCCATGTCCTGTAGCCATTCTTTAGGCAAGTGGCAGAATGATTTATTCTTCAAAAACATATCTTACTTGTAACCACTACAAGAGCGAACTCGTACACTGGCACATTCTGTTGTGCCTCTTCAGATTAAAAGGTACCTTT